>JAZHYW010021495.1:0-2500 GCA_037355805.1 Ixodes ricinus
GTCCGGGTTTCATTTCGTGCTGACTGTACATCATTCACACCTATTGAAACAAGAATACAGACGTCTCATGGGTATTAAACCTTTCTGAACAGATCGATAATTGTTAGTTCCTATTGAAAAAGGCCAATATGAACTCGGCTTATTGGAAATATTGTATTCCAATGAAGTTGATGGAAACCAATAAAAGCTTATTGTTATCCGATTAACCCAATACGCACGATGGAAATTCATATCGGAGCACAATACCCCGATATAGTATGCGGTTATTGGCGTATACAAAAGGATATTGGATCACAATATCCCGATATAATTCAGTGGTTATTGGTATATAACACGATATCGGACCACAATATCCCAATAGAACTTGCGGTTATTGGTATACAACACCATATTGAAGCACAATACCCCGATATAATGCGCAGGTTATTGGAATAGAATACGACATCGCGTGCATATTGGTGACCGACATGGACATGCTGTACGGCCACACGATATAAATATCGGTCGTCAATCACAGGCCCAAAGGAGAATACAACATGATATCGCGTGCATATATCTCAGAACGGATACCAACTTAACCAACACGACATTACGCCGGCATACACCGCGGACTAAGAGGAAACGTAACACGATATTGAGCGTTCGTGGAGCAACATGTGGGTATCGGTATGGCCACATATACGACCTCGCGTGAATGATATCGTAAAACAGTACGAGTTACAATATGGCAATACGCGAGAGAAAGATATTGGGTATGGATACACGGAAGACAAACGTCTCTACGTTGCGAACACACCAGCATTGATCAACAGTGCAAGCGTGCAAGTATGTATGACGTTGGAACGGCACACAGAAACCACAGCCTCGCGCGCTTGAAATGCTAGGCAACCACCAAACCATTACGAATAACTAGCTGGAACACCCGCGACCTACCTTTTATTGAGAAAGCACAATAACGAGTGATCGTTCTCCAACAAATGTTTATTGCATTTGTTGTAATACAACAAAGTTGATCACCAAACGATAAACCCAACCACGCAATACAACAAGAAACTATCGATGTTGGGGCACAACATCGAATACGATGTTGTGCCCTGAAAACTTTTCTTCAAGACACCTGAAACCTCGATTTGATTTTTTTGTTTTTCGTGGCTTGGTTGTTTGCAAATCGTAACCGTCAGCTCGCTCGCCCACGGCTAAGTGGAGAGCACACTGATACGAAGAAGCGAACTCTCGTTGCAAACAAACATTAGGCCAACTGCCGAGGTCAAAACGTTTCCTTCCAACGAAAGAAAAATAAAAAAACTGCCCAAGTGCACGCCAGCTGCTGAATCGAATCTGTACGGGCCTTCTCTTTTGTCCCGTCACTCCTTCCTTGCTTTTAAAAAGGCGAACAGGACACAAAACTATCGTCGACTGCGCGCCTTTCAAAAGCTCGAGACAATTAACAATGCCCTCCTCGTTTATAGCAACTGACAGAGTTTGCACACTGTCAAAACAGAAGGGGACACTTCGTTTTCCGCTAAATAAAGTTCAACACTGAAATCGACTAAAATGAATGTAATATTAACTGGCATGGTGCTCAAGATTTATTAAAACACTTAACATCTTTGGAAGATGCGAAAATTTATTTGAATTCGAGCTGCTTTTCAACTAATCATCTAAAAGCTTCAGATTACCCAGAGCCTTTTATACTGGGAGAGTTCGGCGGTTTATTGATCCAGCCGCCAGTCTGGCAACACTGATCAAACAGTCTGGCAACTGTGCGCATCGCGTTCCGAGTTTCGTTGTCCGCCATGATGTGCCTTGCCGTCTCGAGCCGGCAGCCGCTTCACTAGCGTGGAGCGAGAGACGACGGTGAAAATGTTTGTTCTGCGCTCTGCGAGAGCGTTAAAGAAAACGTAATGGGGTGCTGTAGTGCCGTTGGGTGGTCGAACAACGCGAAAAAAGAGTTCAGGATGCACCGGTTCCCGGAAGGAAAAGAAAACCGCAGAAGGCACAAGATCCGGGAGGCCAAAACGAAGAGGGCTAGTAAGTGGAAGCCGACTTCGAGTTCTCGATTGTGCGAGGTAATTTTACAATTAAATTATTTTGTGCGTTAAACGCGTTTTATTTTGACTAAAACTGTGCAGCGACTTGGTGTGGCAGCGTCAGGTATGTGAGTGTCCGTTGATCACGAAGCCGTTTCCTGTCTAGCGAGACTTGATAATTGCGAGCGGCCTAGCTTGCAAATTTTGAACTGTGTATACTGCATTTCAGTGTAAGCGCGAGCGGAGCCGATCGCTACAAGCGCGTGCACGTCGCGCTGAACGACGCGTGAACTCTACGAGTGCACGCGCTCCGTCGGCGCGTTCAAAGCATGCAGCTCGCTCTCGTAGCTTCGGCCTCGCAGCTCAGCTTCGCCGTTTCGCAAGCGCTTTTGTTTCGCTAGCGATACCTTTATTTTGATATTTTTTGAATGCGCGTAACAAATACTTACTTGTCATGCTTTTTTTAGGTG
>JAZHYW010021495.1:5000-15365 GCA_037355805.1 Ixodes ricinus
TTCTCTCGTGACCAGACTCCAGCTTATCCTGTACCGCTAGTCTAAGTTGTTGCACTTGCCGTTCATTGTATAACAGGGCTACATCCAACTCCGGATTCTGCCTCGCCCTTGCTTTTTCTTTTCGTGCACTAGCTTTTTAATCCTTCACCAATTTCCTTAATTCGTTACTTAAATAATCTAACGTTACCCTGGCCGAGATCAAAATGTCGTTCTCCAAACCGTTGCGTCCGGTTTCACAGTTCCGTGGGTGTCTCGGTCGGCGTGATCAATGAATTCGAGGGGAAAAAAAGATCCTGGCAGGTTCACCAATTTAACACGTTTCAGAGAATGACAGACACGAAAATTTGTGAAACAGGACTGTAGGGGCCCCGTGCTAAACACTTCGTTGTTGTTGTTTGTTTTCTTCTTTTTTAGCTCGCAGCACCATCGCCATGTACAAAACGCTGATGTAGTCGCGACTGCGCGTGATTAAAGACAATCCATCCGAGACATCGGAGTCGCCTAACGTTTCTTTCTACAAAGACGAAGAGGTTACGAAACTTAAGCATGTATACATATATTTACAGAAATAGAAAAGCGGAAGGAAAGAAACTTTAATGTATTAGTATCTTATACCCCTACGAGGAAATCTCTGCTCAGTTCACTCAAGACCTTGAACTTTCCTTCCTTGTAGTCATATATTCGTTCTCCCGATGATGATGATAGTCCCATTTGCTGGTCGACAGTGTTTTCTGCTGCAACAACTTGAAATTATGTTGTAGTTGTTTTTTTGCACCGTTCGTATGAGGAAAGTTTGGCAATCTGATATGACGTTGTTCTTCTGCCTTTGCGAGTTTCTTGCTCATTTGTTCGGCACGAACAAACTAAAAATTTAGTCACCTCAAAAACAAAGTATGTGTGTGTGCTTTTTATGTTGGGGACGACGTTGGAAGAAGGATATAAAAGCGCTTTATGAAATAAATTGTATCAGCCGAGTTTGAGATGCTAGTGTGTCACCTTTCGTGAATACCGTCTAATGAATCTTCAAGTTTCTTTTCCTGTCTCAGGGTTTAAATATCATGATTAACCTGCGTCAGGTTTATTTTGTTTTCGGGTTTCGTTGCACCAACTGTCTGTGGACGGTGCAAATGGCAGGGGAGACTTTTTCTCTCGTATGCTTTACTAAACACCTTACGCAAGACACTGCTCAATTTTGTAATCGCCTTGTAGAACACCGAACGAAAGTCACCTAGTTCAGGTGATTTTCCACAGCACAAAGTCATGTAAATCCTACTCTACTTCTCCCACAGTAATTTCTTCACCTAGATGTATTGCTGTGTCATCATCTAAAGGTTGTAATAACAACACAAAATCACTTTTAAACGTATCTACACTAACAGGTAGATAAGAAAAAAAAACTGGTATATTAATCGGAGGAAGCGCGTTCTATTTCTGCGCGGTCCCTTGTAATAACACCGCCACGTTCGATTTTCATTATTTTGTAACGGCTAGCGTGCCTTTTTTCCGCGCAGTGGGGTTTCTTTGGAGACGCTTCGCACAGTAACATATTTCGCGCTGGTGCCCGTGCCAGTGCACTGTGACATGCGCTCCTTATCTAATATTCAAGTAGCGCTTTCGCACAGTATATATCTAGAAACTCCTGGCGCACAATTGTTATCGCCTATCTTAATCATCGGATTGTTTCGCAACTGTTCGTAACGCCTTTCTTCAGAAATATGACTCGCATTTCCTCGTTTTATTGCTTTCATCTTTACTTTCTGCCTAAACAAATCGCTCTTTGAGGCGTAATTATTGCCAGTCTCTTCCCTAACCCTTGTAGGCTATTTTTGAGCGCGTCCCTCAGTACAACCTCACTCAAAAACATGCTGTTCAGTTCCACATCTACCAACAAACTTTTTCTTTTCACTTTGAGTCTTCCAAGAGTACAACCCCTTAAACAGCCTCGTTAAGCTGCATTTCTGCAACTTTTTCTCCGGCCTTCCATTCACCGCATATACTTGTGGTGAAAAATAAAGTTCGTATCGTATCGCAACGTTATATCGCATGTCGTTTTTGTGAAGTGTTGCTTACACCTCGAGTTCATCGCCCTCGCGTTTCGACTCACGTGTACGTCCTTAAGCCTCTGCGCATGCTCGATAGAGCTGAATATACGAGAGTCACGTATAGACGATACCCCCGGTCTTTGGATCTCTCTGGTGTTCGGAGTTGGAGGCTACCTGTTGGCGTCCCCTCAATAAAAGGTGTGGCCACATAAATTGGTTCGGTGCTTGCAAATGACACATTGGTAACAAAAGGACACAGGCGTGACACGATGGTTACAGCGTAAAAGCATTACCTAAAAAGAAACAAAACCGATCTAAGCGCGCATGACTGGGCCATGAAAATAGGTATATTTAACAGATTTAGTGCATGCTATTACGTCACCAACGTCTTCCAACCAACACTCAATAACACTTTAATTCAAAATAACCGTACCGCCACCGCAGAGAGGCGTTATATTTCGTATGGCCTGCGCAGTTCGTACAAAACTAAAGTCTCGAAGGCCTATAACCATGCCTTTTGTGGCGAAAAATAAGCGAATATCTTGAAAAAAACATTTTCCGCTTCAACCAGTTAGTATGCGCATTAACGCCAATTACCCAAAATTCTGTGAAAAAAATTACAAACAAATCATTAACCGATTAAGACCGGTCGTAACAGCCTTAACCACCGTCCCCAGACTCCGCCGTACTGACAAAGCATATCCAGTCAAAGTCCCGAGCGCGGGACTAATACAAATGACATACAACGTTCTAAATATGCTTTTTAACGTATGAATTACTCTCGGTCTGATCCTAAAGAATTGAGCTTGATATTCTGCAACGCACAAATGTCGAGGTCTTGCTGCTCGACGTCATGGCGATTAAATTGTCTTTGCATTCTTCGTTCCGCAAGCCCTCGTGCACTAAGGGCTGCTACTTGCACAGGCCTTTCAAGGGAGACCATAGTCTAGCAGGACCAGACCAAGCGTACTCGCTTACCTTGGTGCTTTCCATCGTTCAGGGCGGCATGTTTACACAGGAGCTAACTGGAACAATCTGTCGCTTTGCAGATGCAGCAAAGCCTGCAGCTGGTTGGTTACGCGACTTGTCCCCGCGCCCACCTTCCATTCTCACTCGAGTTTGCGCAGCTGTGTTTATTGCGAAGCTGCCGTGGAGTCGTGGAGCCGGCGTTTCACGGAGCTTCACTCGACGTCCATCGCTGTTGCGGCGCGGTTTTAGTCAGGCGCCAGAATCACACTTGCTCCGAACTCTACCATTTCCAACCTCGGCGGGCGCTCAACTACAAAATCAGGAGCTGCAGCCGACTGCGCCGTCGGCGCTCGGGAGCTCAATTGCGCGACGAGGCAGTGGCCATCGCATCGTCCACGTTTTTTGTGCCGGACTGCTTCTTCGCTCCACCCTCAGGCTCAGTTGCTCTTTCCACCTCTTCCTCAATTATTACGAGCTCACATATACTCCTCGGTCGCTTCTCGGCCAGCGGCTCAAGCGTACGAACGGGCACAGTAGGCCCGCTCAGTGCCCATACGCCAGCACTCCGTTCGCCCAGGAGCACGACATTCCGGACGGCTATGGCCAGTCCTACAGCAGCGGAGGCAGATGTAGCCCGTATATGCACCACCACGGTCACCGTGCAGCTTGCCGAGGCGAAGCTGGTGCGGAAGACGCTCGAGTGTGACGCATTCCCGCAGCTCCAAGAGTAGCAGTCAGATAGTAGACTCAAGCTTGTTGAAGCCTGGCACCTTCCACTGCATTTGCATCACTTCCTTGACCACACCGTATTACCCGAAGACCTTTTGAATGGCGTCTTTCGAGACGTTAAACACCACCTAGTGGAGCTTGACCCGGACCTCCCGCCGGAAAGGGTCAACGACGAAGCATGGTCGGCCCTTGACAGCGAGTCGCTCTGCTTTGAGCAACCTCTGCTTAGCAGGGTCCGTCTTCACGTCTAGCCGCCAGATGTGGAACATTTAATACGCCCCTAGTCTGGCTGCTTCTCCGATGACCCCTGCCCAATTGAGCGGACGCCTAAAATGCCCGACGTGTAACGGTCATCCCGTGATATCGCTATGCAGAACGATCGAAAGTTTCACGGCATCAGCTCTTGGCAAGGGAGGTAGAATCACCCGATAGTCCTTGGGCACGAAAGGTACTGAATCACTAAGGCCGGCGTTGTCCGTTACTGCAGCTCGCACACGGCCCACTCTCCGTCCGCTCATATCCTCAGCCGAAACAGAATGACTGAGCTGCGCCACAGTGATAACCCGCTTTATAGACCCGTTGCTCTGGGGCAGGGGGCGCGAGCGCATCCGGAAGACTTACGCAAGACGTGACCATGTTATGCTGGCTGTATACAAGCATCTGTCAGCATCTCGGATGGCACAATAACAAAACGTCTAAAAAGAAAAAAAAAGAATTATGCAGCTCGCGGCCGCCAGCGTCCCATCAAACATTGCTTTTCATCTTGCTTTATTTCAAAGCTTCCGCAGCACGTATGTTTCATTTCACGTTATAGCGAAGTGCAAAAACATGTTCCCCTAAATGATGCTCGCACTGCTCGAACGCGCGTGCTTGGAAGGGACGCTGAAAGCTCGCAGCTCGCTCTTGTAGCCTCTGCTACGCTGGCATAGAATGGAACGGAGTATAAAAACTGTAGCAGGGAATCGTATTGATGTATGTTTAAAACGCGAGCCAAATATTATATTTTTCTACCCTGCAGCGCTGCTCAAAACTTGAGAGCTACGGGCCTTTACATAGATTTGGGGCTGTACACGATGCCCACCGCACGCAATCTTTAAAAATACAAGCAAATCAATATTAACAGAACGCCGTTGTATCATTGCCAATGCCAAAAGCTCGTGCCGGGAGACGTGCTTTCACGCGCTCAGGATAAATAAAAAACAAAAAAACAAAGTTATACATGATGAAACAGCTCAGAAAACACGGACTACGAAGAGGAACACACACGACAGGACAATGAACAGCATTGTCCTGTGTGTTGCTTCTTCGTAGTCCGTGTTTTCTGAGCTGTTTTTCCCATCATGTACAACGTCAACCAACTGGCCCAGTTCTCACCTTGTTACAAAAAACAAAGTGTTCTGAACAAAAGGTGAGATGTCCATATTCTAGTTGTGCAAAACTATCGATAGTACTATCGATAGTACCTGATACTCGCCAGAAATCTGACTATCAATAGTAAAAAAAAAAAAACTATCGATAGTACTATTGATAGTCGACTATCGAAAACAATCGATAGTACTATCGATAGTCGACTATCGCAAAACTATCGTTAGTACTATCGATAGTCGACTATAGGAAAATTATCGTTAATCGACTATCGGAAAACTATCGATAGCCGACTATGGTAAACCTATCGACAGTACTCTCGACAGTTTACTATCGAGAGTTTTGCAACACTAGTAGTTTGCGTCGCTCCCTCTTGTCTTTTCTCGCTTTATTTTTTCAACTGGGGCACCAACTAGCCCAAGCACTTACCATCCCAACTTTGGTTCACCTTTCAGTGATGACGAAGACGGGAGTTTGGGCGAAGAGAGGAGGAAGGGAGGCGGGCGGCGGTGGGGAAACTGTGTTCGCTCTAGTAATGCAAAACTATCGATAGCACCTATGCTCGCCGGAAATCTGACTATCAATAGTAAAAAAAAAAAACTATCGATAGTACTATTGATAGTCGACTATCGAAAACAATCGATAGTACTATCGATAGTCGACTATCGCAAAACTATCGTTAGTACTATCGATAGTCGACTATAGGAAAATTATCGTTAATCGACTATCGGAAAACTATCGATAGCCGACTATGGTAAACCTATCGACAGTACTCTCGACAGTTTACTATCGAGAGTTTTGCAACACTAGTAGTTTGCGTCGCTCCCTCTTGTCTTTTTCTCGCTTTATTTTTTCAACTGGGGCACCAACTAGCCCAAGCACTTACCATCCCAACTTTGGTTCACCTTTCAGTGATGACGAAGACGGGAGTTTGGGCGAAGAGAGGAGGAAGGGAGGCGGGCGGCGGTGGGGAAACTGTGTTCGCTCTAGTAATGCAAAACTATCGATAGCACCTATGCTCGCCGGAAATCTGACTATCAATAGTAAAAAAAAAAACTATCGATAGTACTATTGATAGTCGACTATCGAAAACAATCGATAGTACTATCGATAGTCGACTATCGCAAAACTATCGTTAGTACTATCGATAGTCGACTATAGGAAAATTATCGTTAATCGACTATCGGAAAACTATCGATAGCCGACTATGGTAAACCTATCGACAGTACTCTCGACAGTTTACTATCGAGAGTTTTGCAACACTAGTAGTTTGCGTCGCTCCCTCTTGTCTTTTTCTCGCTTTATTTTTTCAACTGGGGCACCAACTAGCCCAAGCACTTACCATCCCAACTTTGGTTCACCTTTCAGTGATGACGAAGACGGGAGTTTGGGCGAAGAGAGGAGGAAGGGAGGCGGGCGGCGGTGGGGAAACTGTGTTCGCTCTAGTAATGCAAAACTATCGATAGCACCTATGCTCGCCGGAAATCTGACTATCAATAGTAAAAAAAAAAAACTATCGATAGTACTATTGATAGTCGACTATCGAAAACAATCGATAGTACTATCGATAGTCGACTATCGCAAAACTATCGTTAGTACTATCGATAGTCGACTATAGGAAAATTATCGTTAATCGACTATCGGAAAACTATCGATAGCCGACTATGGTAAACCTATCGACAGTACTGTCGACAGTTTACTATCGAGAGTTTTGCAACACTAGTAGTTTGCGTCGCTCCCTCTTGTCTTTTTCTCGCTTTATTTTTTCAACTGGGGCACCAACTAGCCCAAGCACTTACCATCCCAACTTTGGTTCACCTTTCAGTGATGACGAAGACGGGAGTTTGGGCGAAGAGAGGAGGAAGGGAGGCGGGCGGCGGTGGGGAAACTGTGTTCGCTCTAGTAATGCAAAACTATCGATAGCACCTATGCTCGCCGGAAATCTGACTATCAATAGTAAAAAAAAAAAACTATCGATAGTACTATTGATAGTCGACTATCGAAAACAATCGATAGTACTATCGATAGTCGACTATCGCAAAACTATCGTTAGTACTATCGATAGTCGACTATAGGAAAATTATCGTTAATCGACTATCGGAAAACTATCGATAGCCGACTATGGTAAACCTATCGACAGTACTCTCGACAGTTTACTATCGAGAGTCTTGCAACACTAGTAGTTTGCGTCGCTCCCTCTTGTCTTTTTCTCGCTTTATTTTTTCAACTGGGGCACCAACTAGCCCAAGCACTTACCATCCCAACTTTGGTTCACCTTTCAGTGATGACGAAGACGGGAGTTTGGGCGAAGAGAGGAGGAAGGGAGGCGGGCGGCGGTGGGGAAACTGTGTTCGCTCTAGTAATGCAAAACTATCGATAGCACCTATGCTCGCCGGAAATCTGACTATCAATAGTAAAAAAAAAAACTATCGATAGTACTATTGATAGTCGACTATCGAAAACAATCGATAGTACTATCGATAGTCGACTATCGCAAAACTATCGTTAGTACTATCGATAGTCGACTATAGGAAAATTATCGTTAATCGACTATCGGAAAACTATCGATAGCCGACTATGGTAAACCTATCGACAGTACTCTCGACAGTTTACTATCGAGAGTTTTGCAACACTAGTAGTTTGCGTCGCTCCCTCTTGTCTTTTTCTCGCTTTATTTTTTCAACTGGGGCACCAACTAGCCCAAGCACTTACCATCCCAACTTTGGTTCACCTTTCAGTGATGACGAAGACGGGAGTTTGGGCGAAGAGAGGAGGAAGGGAGGCGGGCAGCGGTGGGGAAACTGTGTTCGCTCTAGTAATGCAAAACTATCGATAGCACCTATGCTCGCCGGAAATCTGACTATCAGTAGATAAAAAAAAAAAACTATCGATAGTACTATTGATAGTCGACTATCGAAAACAATCGATAGTACTATCGATAGTCGATCTATCGCAACTATCGTTAGTACTATCGATAGTCGACTATAGGAAAATTATCGTTAATCGACTATCGGAAAACTATCGATAGCCGACTATGGTAAACCTATCGACAGTACTCTCGACAGTTTACTATCGAGAGTTTTGCAACACTAGTAGTTTGCGTCGCTCCCTCTTGTCTTTTTCTCGCTTTATTTTTTCAACTGGGGCACCAACTAGCCTAAGCACTTACCATCCCAACTTTGGTTCACCTTTCAGTGATGACGTAAGACGGGAGTTTGGGCGAAGAGAGGAGGAAGGAGGCGGGCGGCGGTGGGGAAACTGTGTTCGCTCTAGTAATGCAAAACTATCGATAGCACCTATGCTCGCCGGAAATCTGACTATCAATAGTAAAAAAAAACTATCGATAGTACTATTGATAGTCGACTATCGAAAACAATCGATAGTACTATCGATAGTCGACTATCGCAAAACTATCGTTAGTACTATCGATAGTCGACTATAGAAAATTATCGTTAATCGACTATCGGAAAACTATCGATAGCCGACTATGGTAAACCTATCGACAGTACTCTCGACAGTTTACTATCGAGAGTTTTGCAACACTAGTAGTTTGCGTCGCTCCCTCTTGTCTTTTTCTCGCTTTATTTTTTCAACTGGGGCACCAACTAGCCCAAGCACTTACCATCCCAACTTTGGTTCACCTTTCAGTGATGACGAAGACGGGAGTTTGGGCGAAGAGAGGAGGAGGGAGGCGGGCGGCGGTGGAAACTGTGTTCGCTCTAGTAATGCAAAACTATCGATAGCACCTATGCTCGCCGGAAATCTGACTATCAATAGTAAAAAAAAAAACTATCGATAGTACTATTGATAGTCGACTATCGAAAACAATCGATAGTACTATCGATAGTCGACTATCGCAAAACTATCGTTAGTACTATCGATAGTCGACTATAGGAAAATTATCGTTAATCGACTATCGGAAAACTATCGATAGTCGACTATGGTAAACCTATCGACAGTACTCTCGACAGTTTACTATCGAGAGTTTTGCAACTACTAGTAGTTTGCGTCGCTCCCTCTTGTCTTTTTCTCGCTTTATTTTTTCAACTGGGGCACCAACTAGCCCAAGCACTTACCATCCCAACTTTGGTTCACCTTTCAGTGATGACGAAGACGGGAGTTTGGGCGAAGAGAGGAGGAAGGAGGCGGGCGGCGGTGGGGAAACTGTGTTCGCTCTAGTAATGCAAAACTATCGATAGCACCTATGCTCGCCGGAAATCTGACTATCAATAGTAAAAAAAAAAAAAACTATCGATAGTACTATTGATAGTCGACTATCGAAAACAATCGATAGTACTATCGATAGTCGACTATCGCAAACTATCGTTAGTACTATCGATAGTCGACTATAGGAAAATTATCGTTAATCGACTATCGGAAAACTATCGATAACTGACTATGGTAAACCTATCGACAGTTACTCTCGACAGTTTACTATCGAGAGTTTTGCAACACTAGTAGTTTGCGTCGCTCCCTCTTGTCTTTTTCTCGCTTTATTTTTCAACTGGGGCACCAACTAGCCCAAGCACTTACCATCCCAACTTGGGTTCACCTTCAGTGATGACGAAGACGGGAGTTTGGGCGAAGAGAGGAGGAAGGAGGCGGGCGGCGGTGGGGAAACTGTGTTCGCTCTAGTAATGCAAAACTATCGATAGCACCTATGCTCGCCGGAAATCTGACTATCAATAGTAAAAAAAAAAACTATCGATAGTACTATTGATAGTCGACTATCGAAAACAATCGATAGTACTATCGATAGTCGACTATCGCAAAACTATCGTTAGTACTATCGATAGTCGACTATAGGAAAATTATCGTTAATCGACTATCGGAAAACTATCGATAGCCGACTATGGTAAACCTATCGACAGTACTCTCGACAGTTTACTATCGAGAGTTTTGCAACACTAGTAGTTTGCGTCGCTCCCTCTTGTCTTTTTCTCGCTTTATTTTTTTCAACTGGGGCACCAACTAGCCCAAGCACTTACCATCCCAACTTTGGTTCACCTTTCAGTGATGACGAAGACGGGAGTTTGGGCGAAGAGAGGAGGAAGGGAGGCGGGCGGCGGTGGGGAAACTGTGTTCGCTCTAGTAATGCAAAACTATCGATAGCACCTATGCTCGCCGGAAATCTGACTATCAATAGTAAAAAAAAAAAACTATCGATAGTACTATTGATAGTCGACTATCGAAAACAATCGATAGTACTATCGATAGTCGACTATCGCAAAACTATCGTTAGTACTATCGATAGTCGACT